>JASANC010004228.1:0-24944 GCA_030248135.1 Theristus sp. LFF4_11
GTCCTTAATGTTCTTGCCGAGATAAAATTCATGGCCAGCCATCGTGTGTTCAATCCGTGGTGATGTCGAAACTCTGGATTGGCCTCGGCCGCCGGAACCAAATGCCAATTGTTTGCCGTCCAAAGAGCCATCTCTGCTTTCAGTGGCGGCCAGCAAGGGTTGTACTGAACAAAAGAATGTGTAGTGAACTTTTCTTGTGCAAAATCACCACAAAAATTCTTGGTCAAATTGGTGTCGACCACTAAAGGTCCATTCATGCACGCGCGCGCTGAAGCGCGTTGACGCGCGCTAACATGAACGTGCGTATGAAAGTGTGTATGTTCCAAAACTGAAGCGCGCTGTTTTTTTTTTTGCTTCGTGAATGTGCAGCGCGTCAGCGCGCTTCAATTTCCATGAATGGCGCTTAAGGTGTCTTACTGCGTGCCTGGCCTGGGTGCTCTGTTCGCTTGGATATTTTTTGTGGTGTCCTGAAATAAACACAGAGCAACAGACGCCGGGACCGTGCCACAGTCGCGTTTCGGGCCACTTTTATTTCGGAAAAAGATGACACACGACACCGCGCGCGGGACACCCAGCCGGTCAGGACACCAGACTCCTTGTTCGGACACTTTTTTTCAATTTCAAAGCGGTCGGTCGACTAACGAGCACCAGCCCCGGCGTGCCGTGCAGTCCGTGCGGCGGCCGCAGCGGCATGAACGACACGTCGACGTGCGTCGGCTCGGGGTCGTCGACGAAATGCAGCGCGTGCACGCGCACATCCGGCTGAGAGAAGAACAACATTTGAAGATTGTGGAATTGTGCCGCAGTCGTCGATGAAATAGTCAACGGGGCAACGAGGCAATCAGCGTTTTGGTTGACTACTAAACCCTGAACAATGTTTACTAAACAGCTTGTTGACCAACGGACTGCTAAAATAATTGTGTTTGGCAAGTGGAACGGTAATGCAATTGCAGACACCGATTTGGCTAATTATTATGTTATAACACGTGAACGCCATTTCAGCACGAATTTATAGCCAAACTATTGTAGATTTATTCAAACGTGTCCGGACTAAAATGACGTCATTTGCTTTAAAAACGCCCGTTTGTCAAAGTACAGGCACTAAAATGTCAGTTTGGTGTGACTGATTCGACATTCACCATTTGTTTACGGGAAGAAATCGGCTAAACGGAAAGTCTGGTTTGATGTGAACGACAAGCGCATGTTTGGCGACACATGACGTCATTTCAGTGGGACACGTTTAAAAAATAAATCATAGTAGCCAGCTACATCAACAGCTCTGTGTTTTCGCAGTGACACTGGAGTAAACTCTGGCTTATTTGTTCGTTTATTCAGGCGCATTGGTGGTGTCATTTCTTTGACGTCGTTTTTGTCCACCAACTTCGAGATCGCGTTTCAACCACTCGATCGCTTTGTGATTGCCGAGTGTTGACCGCATCATGAACACATCCTTGCCGCAGCGTGTGATCACGGCGGCGTCAAACGCAATTTCGTTATCCAGCAGTGACCACTGCAACAAAAGAGTTCATAAACAGTCAATCAAACGAGAAACAGTTCACAAAGTTCCCATATTGTCGTAAAGTTCTGTCATTTACAGTCCTTGGCTCTTGCCTACCATTGTAAGTTTGTATGTTTTTTTAAAACAAAGTCACGCAGGAAACAAAGTAGATGTCACCAATGAAACAGAAATCTCCAGACAACCGCCCACCTGCAGCTCATGTTTGCGATCGAGATTCTTCTGCGCCGATCGCGCCCAGAATGTAGCGTCGTACATCGAGTCAGCCATCGATGGCTTTGGCGCCTGCAAAAGGAGAACGGACAGACAGACATATCGAGACGGCTGCAGACTTGTCCGAACGAATTGTGGAATATCACACGAGAGAGAAAAATTGTTGATTTCGAGTTCATATTGTGGGTTACCCGCCTGAGCAGCACTGGAGGGCGCCGGCCCTGGCGAGCTCAACCGCAGTAGCGGAGCGCCAGCCAGCTCCGGGCCGCCACCGCTGACCGGGCGGGTAGTACCGCATACGAAGGTCACAACCCTCTGCGTCACGAGTCCACAGAGAGTTTCTGACCAACTCCACTGTATGCGGATTTGAGGGCGCGTCACACATTGCGTGGATCAATTGTGTGACACGTGTTGTGATGATAAAACTGTCTTGTTACCGTTTATATATTACTTATCTTTCGTTACAATAAAAGTGATTATTACTTTAGAAGTGGATAGACGGATTATTTACGATAAACTTGGTTTACTGTCGGGCGACTGACACAGGCAAAGCTAAAACGTTCCGGATAAAACGAGCTAAACTAAAGGTTACAATTAATGTATAAAACTTTCAGGTGCTTCGCCTATGTCGCCCAAACGCCCAGTTCAACGAACGAGCGTCGAATCTATGTCGCGCAGTCGCCTCTGTTGATGAGGCGACACGCGACAACAACGTTGCGTGTCAACAACAGAACAGACAACGTTGCGTGTCGACAACAGAGCAAACGACGTTCCGAAGTGTTTTACTTGGAAGTGTTTATTCTGGTTGTCGAGAGTATGAGAACTGTTGAATCAATAGAAAGGCCAAGAATAAATGCAGTAACACAAGGATCACCAATAATGTTGAACAGGTTGAGCATTTGTAAAAGAGTAGTGTAGTGTTAAGGTTACTAAATCACCAGAATAATACGGTAGGAGAGGAAAGCTGTCGTCCACAACGAAGTGTGGACTCTACAATATATCATCAATTTTTAGGTTCTGCGACTCAATGCGTCTGCAGACGTGGAAAGAAAACTGGTTTCATTCTTTATGTGGCAATTCAAAATCGCAAAAGGTGACGTGGCCCTCTTTAGGAACCTCGGTTCACTTGATCAATTTTGAATTCCCGCGTCATACATGAAACTGTTTACGTATTTAAGCGCGCATCGAGTCTCGGCATTACAAACATACATACCGGGCGCCATTTCCATTTTCGATCGCGCTCGAACAAACTGTACAGAATCGGGCGAAACGAGTGAAACTCGAAGTAACGACAACGCTCCGTGTAGGGCGCCTCGTAGATCGTGTTGCCGATTGTGATCAGCGAGTCGCGCACGCAGACGGGCGCATTTAGGCCGTGACACTGCAATGTGTGTACACTTGCGTCGCGCAGATGTACGGACTGTCCGGACTGGACCGGAACAGCGGTGTCTCGTGTCCTGTCCGCCTGGTGGTCCCGCGTGGTGTTCAGGAAACAATGAACGTGGTAACTACACCATCACGAGGCGTTTCTGCATCACTTTTATTGCCGAGCAGACAAACACGAACGGGCATGGAACTACTCAGACGGACAATCCGGTCCACCCTATTAACCGCGTTCATAAACGTGGTTGTTGTGTGCGGATTTTTTGCTCACTGTGAAAAACGGTGCTGAAACTAAAGTAGTGGCTAGTTGCTACTGAAGCGGCTACTAAGAAAAGCGTGCGTGCGTATGCGAATTTTAGTCTCCGCTTTAGTAGCCTCGCTTTCTTTAGTTCTTTGTGTGAGCTGTGAATACCGAACGTTTTTTCGTTCTGCGGCTTATGCAGATGGCCCGAAGTGTGGTCAAAGGCGGCACAAAATATTGATTAAGAAATTATTAAAACATAAAAACTTGAATTTTTGTTATCATTAAAACAAATCAGGTGGTTCACCTTGAAATAGGGCGTTTGAATGTCGATATCGAGGTCCATAGCGGCCGGCCGATGCACCAGGGCAGAGCGTTTCTTCACAAGTTTCTCGTCTGAAATTGAACAGGTTCTTTGTTTGTATTTCTGAGCATCGTTTTGCGCAATGCGCACACAGTCGAGAACTTACACGTTGATCCAAGAATAATAATACGATCTCGATGCACACATAATCGTTGGGCAGTTGATTCGATATACAGTCGATCTCTAAATTATAGGGAATCAGCTGATTGGTTGGTGATCACGTGATGCATCACGCTCCCACAGCGATCTCTGCACAGAAAGCATGCATCACGTGATCACCAACCAATCAGCTGATTCCCAAAAAAATTAGAGTTCGACTGTATTTACACTGCAGCCAGACACACCACCTTTGCCGAGAGTAGTCGCTTTAGGCGACGCAATTTTCGTCTTGATCTTTTCGACCTCGCGCCGCAGCTGCGCATCGACCTCGCAGCGCCGGTGCACCTTGACGCACTCGGCCGCGAGCACGTTCTCGAGGTTGTCCAGTTGGATGTTTGCTGCCGCGATCGTCTTCGGGTCACGGCGGCCTAAACTAAGCCTCTTTTTTAAATGCATGACCAGAAGTGCTGGACGCTCGAAATTCGTCCAGAGAGATTCGGGTTTAACGAAATGGCCGTCTGAAATGCAACACTCAGGACTGAATGTTTTTAGAAATATATATTTTTTTAAATCCGATGCTAAAACATTCACACTGAGTGACTGTATTTGTTCACTGTTCATTAACACACTCTATAGTCTGCAGGTATGTATGTAACACCAATTTTTTAGGTTCTGCAACTCAATGCGTGTGCAGACCAGACGTACGTAGAAATGAAACTAGTGGCGATCTTTATCTGGCAATTCAAAATAGCCGAAGTGACCCGGTCCTATTTAGGAGAGTCGGATCATTGTTTTGCCAATTTTTGAATTCCCGTGTCATGCATGAAACTGTTTACCTACCTGTCTGTGCGCGCATATTGAGTCTCGGAACCAAATTAAAAGGATCACATTACAATCGAGCGACCTCCATGTGGAAAGCAGGACATGAAGTATCCGGTGAGTTCGTCGTCGTCTCGCTCGAACAGCGTCTGCATCGGGTTGAAGTTCGGCTCGACCGCTGGGTAAACGGATTTGTCGGCGCAGCCAACGACCACCTCCTCCAGGGTGCCCCACTGCGTCCACGCGTTCACCACTCGCTTCTCCCCTTGTACAGTCTCGGTCGCCATTTCTGATCGCTCGTCGTTCGTTTAATTTCCGATTTGCTAAGTTTTGTGTTACTTGCCTAAAATCTATACCACTTAGCAAACGATGGTAACCTTTTGTTTCAAAAATTTCCAAGTCTGTGTGATCGGATTCGAGCAAGCGCGTTAAGTTACCGCTTGGGAATAATATTCGAAAGTGCACAGGTCCAAAAGTTTTGGGGAGAAATGCCAACATTTTGAATGACAAGTGCAAACTAAACATCGAGATTTACGTTGTGGTATGGGTAGTAGAAAAGATCCATTTGAGTGGTGACTGATAGATATAAGCCCGTGTCGAGCTGTGCAATATGATTGATTTACACAAAAATTTGAATTTTATTCCGCACGTGTTTGGCAATGTTTTTAAATTTTTACGTCAACGCAACGATGCCCGGTTTATCTTGGTGAGGATTGATAGTGCCGCAGCGGCAGTTGTGTGTGACAGGAAGGTTCCTTGATGAAACGGCTGGAAACATCTGGCACACTCGCCTGGTACTATCTCTGTCTATTCAGAGCGCACACCATTAACAATTTAAAAAAATGAAAGCTATCGTTTAATATTTTTTAGACCGTAACTCTTGAGGGAGGGCAACATTAAACATTGTTAAAAAAAGTCATATAATGTTTACAAGGCGGTCCGTAAGTAGTGATACCAATTTTCAAGCGCTATATCTAACTGGCTAACCCGTTCATGTATTTTGATGAAATGTCTTTCTAAATTTTATCTTTTCTAAGTAACTGGTTAAAGTTTTTGGTTTTTAACTGGGCTAAAACAACTATGGACTTCCTCTGCTTAAAAACACTAGTTTCAACTGTACATTGTATTTCTGAGAGCTGGTATTACGTGTTTTCAATACGATGATTTGAAGGGCGGGCTCTCGCCATGTGGCAGATAGCATAGCAGGTTGAACCTGAAAGTAAGTGTCTTTGGGGGGGGGGCGACCGGGTCGATAGGGGTTGCCGACTTAGCTGCAGCAAACAGGAATTTTTGAACACAGCCAAATTTTGGTAATTTTCTGAAGAGAAACAACTAAGAACGGTTCAATATTCAAGTACATGTCCTGTTTTACTGTTGAAAATGCAACTTTCTTTCTATTAAATGGACAAAATTTTTATAAAACACGATTTTCGCTCTCCTAGTTTTCCGGATCGTTCTGAAAATGGTCTAGCTGAACTCAGCTCGAGAGACGCTTTATTGAAACCTAACTTTTAAAATTTTAAAAAAACTTGAATTTTCTTTTTTCCTAACCCTAACCTAAGCCAGGCTATGCGACGCTGAAAAACTTCACTTCAGGCTCCCATGACGACAAAAATAGGTGCATTCGAACCGCGCTGACGCGCTGAGTTCGAATATGGCACTTTCAGAATGAAATAAAACTGTTTTAACTTTTAAAATTGACAAAAACTTTCCTGAAAATTAGTCTTCGACGTCAATTTGGAGTGGACCTACCCTTTGCAGCATGTGGATCCAAACCGTCCATGTGGTCGTGGTTCTCGTTCCAAATGATTTTTTCTGGGTTCCACACATAGTTGTTCCAGAGCCGGGGGGGGTCATAGTTGTTCCAGCGCCGAGGGGCTGGGGGGCCGATATAAATATCTGTTTTGTTTTGAACAGTTTTGATCGGGCAGTCATGAGTTTGATTCTCGCTAGTTATTTTATTTGTTAATGTTTCGTCGTGTGTGACAGTTTTCGTGATTGATAACTTGTTTTGAAAAAAATTCTCAGAATCTCAGCTCAGTCAGCTCAGTCAGTTCATCGTGTTTTGTTCGTGTGGTGGTGAATGCGTGATGTTATTGATTGTTTCATTGTATTTTGTACTAACGGGTATTACCTATTTCGATGCTTCGGCATCGTTTCACTACTTTTGTACGATAAACGTTAAATCGTTAAATCGTTATAGATAGCTGGAGCAAATTTTCCAGATAGATAGATAGCTGGAAAATTTTGGGGGGGGGCCGCGGGGGGGCATGTGACTTTGGGGGCAGTACCGTGGGCGGGGGGGTGGGGGGGGTACACCCCCCAGAGCACCAGAGACCGTCGGGTGGGGGGGTGGGGGGGGGGACCGTGCCACCCCCCCTAAAACCGGGCACCCCCCCATCGGACCCCCTCGAAAATTTGGCCGACACCCCCCCAGACCCCCCATGTAATTTTGTCTGGCGGAGACCCCCCCCCCAAAATTTTCTGCACACCCTAAAATTTGTGCAGATTAAAATTAAAATAAAGTCCATAATATAAGCTGAATATATGATAACTTGACCACGTAAAACTACAAAGCTAAACCGGAGCTGGAGCTGATCCCTGATCCCAATGTTTCACCCCTTCAACAAAGCTGTCAATCAAGGCACTTTCACTTTGTTAAAAAGGCTTCACTTAGGATTAGGATTAGGTTTAGGATTAGGAACATACAACGACTTCATTAGGATTAGGATTGGGCTTAGGATTAGGAACCTACAACGACTTCATTGAAACCGAACTAAACAACAAAACAGACTGTAAACTTGGCTTTGGTTTAGTAATGTAGGCAAAGGACTTGACCATCTTCATCAGTAGCGAAAGTGCGGGGGGGGGGGGGGGGGGTCCCCCCCCCCCCTCAGCCGAAAATCCTGCCCGTGCACGGGCAGATACCCGTGTACCCCCCCTATCCCCCTTTACCTCGACACGGGTACTAGACTCCCCCCCCCACCCCCTTCCGCGAGAAAACACGGGATCGCACCCCCCCCCTCACGGTGGTCAATCTCATCTCAATTTTTTCAAAAAATACCGTAATTTTTGCATTTTTCTTGACGTTTGTGTCTGTCCCTGCATAGATTTTGTTGTATCTGACCAAACAAGCAGCTTGTTTGCACAAAATATTCTGTATTTTACAAGAATTTCTGTGTTTTTCTAAAGTAAAAATTTGGTATTACCCGTGCGATCCCGTGCACCCCCCCCCTCACGAAATTTTTCTGCCAGTGCACCCCCCCTCAGGAAAATTTGCTGCCCGTGCACCCCCCCCCTCACCGAGAAGGCACCTGACCCCCCCCCTTTAAAATTTGGCAAACGGCATGCGGTCGATCCGGTACCGGTCGATCCGGTACGGTCGATCCGGTACCGGTCGATCCGGTACCGGTCGATCCGGTACCTGGCAATTTTCTAGGGCGGTCGATCCGGTACCGGTCGATCCGGTACTCGGTCGATCCGGTACCAATTGAAATTTTCAGCGGTTTTAGCATTCAATTCAATTTGTTTCTGATTTGTTTTCCATTTTTCTTCGTTTCTCTCATTTTATCTGATGTCTGAAACATTTTACCGCAAGTTTTTTCGCGGGAAATATGAAAATAAAAACAACAGACATTTTTCCTCAACTCCAAAAGAGAACCGAATCAGTCTTCATATTTTTATTTTGTTCTCCTTTTCTTGCTGAGCTGGTAATTTTGCAAATTTTCACCGTCTTGGAGCTTTATTCTTCTGGAAAATAGTTCAGAAAATAAAAAAAAACATATGGTACACTTGTTTTGCTTTTTTCAGAATCAGATTACGATTACCAAAACCAACAAAGTGTCGCAAGTCGTCGTCGTCCAACAATCGTGTTCGGTTTCATGTCTTTCCGTGCTGCATAAATGTTTCGCAATCACCGAAACCAAAGAAAAATCGAAAACACAACGAATTGAACGCTAAAAACCCGTAAAACAGCTGAAAATTTCAATTGGTACCGGATCGACCGAGTACCGGATCGACCGGTACCGGATCGACCGCCCTAGAAAATTGCCAGGTACCGGATCGACCGGTACCGGATCGACCGGTACCGGATCGACCGTACCGGATCGACCGGTACCGGATCGACCTACAGCCTTGGCAAACACCCCCCCCCCCCTCACCCAAGGTCCCGCTTTCGCTACTGATCTTCATTGTAATTTCAAAAATTTTGCAGCAAAATTTAGCGTTTTTCCTTTAAAATTTAAGGGAAAAAATATCATGTGGGGGGGGGGTGGGGGTGGACCCCCCTACAGAAAATTTTGAAAAAATGCACCCCCCCCCATGGGACCCCATGGGGGGTCCCACGTTGCCATAGTTTGGACCCCCCCCCCTCACTTTTTGGTCGGCAGGCACCCCCCCCCCCCCCCACGGCACCATGGCATGCGGTCGATCCGGTACCGGTCGATCCGGTACCTGGCAATTTTCTAAGGCGGTCGATCCGGTACCGGTCGATCCGGTACCTGGCAATTTTCAACTGTTTTAGCATTCAATTCAATTTGTTTCTGATTTGTTTTCCATTTTTCTTCGTTTCTCTCATTTTATCTGATGTCTGAAACATTTTACCGCAGGTTTTTTCGCGGGAAATATGAAAATAAAAACAACAGACATTTTTCCTCAACTCCAAAAGAGAACCGAATCGGTCTTCATATTTTTATTTTGTTCTCCTTTTCTTGCTGAGCTGATAATTTTGCAAATTTTCACCGTCTTGGAGCTTTATTCTTCTGGAAAATAGTTCAGAAAAAAAAACATATGGTACACTTGTTTTGCTTTTTTCAGAATCAGATTACGATTCCCATCCCAAAACCAACCAAGTGTCGCAAGTCGTCGTCGTCTCATATCGTATCATCAACAATCGTATCAACAATCAACCAAAGAAAAATCGAAAACATAACGAATTGAACGCTAAAAACCCGTAAAACAGCTGAAAATTTCAATTGGTACCGGATCGACCGGTACCGGATCGACCGGTACCGGATCGACCTACAGCCCGGCACCATACCCCCCCTTCGAAAATTTTTTTGGGCCCACGGTACTGTTTGGGGGGGGGGCCGGTCAAAATTTTGAAATTTGATAGATAGATAGCTAAAACGCTAAAAAGCTATAAAACAGCAAAATAATGCTAAAAACACACTAAAAAAATTTTGCTGCAAAATCTTTGAAATTACAATGAAGATGGTCAAGTTATCATATATTCAGCTTATATTATGGACTTTAATAGACAAAAAATCATGATTTTCGAAAAAAAATTTTGGGTGTACGGAAAATTTGGGGGGGGGGGGTCTCCGCCAGACAAAATTTCATAGGGGGTGTGGGGGGTGTCGGCCAAATTTTCGAGGGGGGGTCATAGTTGTTCTAGGGGGGGGGGGGGGGGGCCCCCCCCCCAAAAAAATTTCGAATCTATCTCTATCAAACAGGTTTTTTTGGCCCAGCTATTATCTAAAAAAAAAAATTTCTCAGCCAGCTATCTGTCTGAAAATTTTTGTCTTCGAAGACATAAAATAAGTCAATTTTTCACTGAAATTGACTACTTTTGCCCATAATTCTTTAAAATTTCGCTAATATTAGGTCAAATACGCGTTTATACTTGATTTTTAGTGCATTTTTAGCCTTATTTTGCTGTTTTTATAGCTTTTTAGCGTTTTAGCTACCTATCTATCAAATTTCAAAATTTCGACCGGCCCCCCCAAAGTCACATGCCCCCCCCCCGCGGCCCCCCCCCAAAATTTTCCAGCTATCTATCTATCTGGAAAATTTGCTCCAGCTATCTATATCGGCCCCCCCCCCAAACCCCTCGGCCCTGGAACAACTATGGGGGGTGCCCGGTTTTAGGGGGGTTGCACGGTGCCCCCCCACCCCCCCCCCCCCCACCCGACGGTCTCTGGTGCTCTGGGGGGGGGGGTGTACCCCCCCCACCCCCCGCCCACGGTACTGGTCAAATAGCAGCCCGAGGAGAAATCAATGCTTCGGTTGGCGACGCGTGCATTCGCGACGAAATCAACATTGACTGGCAGCGGCAACGCAACTGCTCCTGCAAAAGGCCGTTCTTCGACGCTCAATCCGCTGTCGGTTGAAAATTAGACTTGACTTAGATTCAAGATTCAATTTTTTTAATGCAAATCGTAACTGTGCACGTGGTCGTGAGGATCTTGTTTTTTGCTTCCAGCGCATATATTCAACAAGTATTTGTTAAGCCACACGCTCGTTGTCGGTTCTGTTCCACCGTTCTCCTGCCTTGACGCCCAGTCCCAGCAGTGGCAGAATACACAGAGTGCACGAATTGACGGTGAAAACGAACGAAAGCGCCTGTTTTGGCCGATTTCAGAGTGGTCGCGGCGCAACGAGCATGGCGACAGCTACGCCGTGTGGACTACCATCGCGTCGACGGTCGGTCGCCCGCCGAGTGGACGCTGATCATGAAGGCGAATCGGACGATCTCGCTCGCTTCGCTGGCGTTTCAGTGGGCGTGGACGGCGGGTGTCTGCGTCGTCGTCGGCTACGTCGTGCACGTCTACTCGCAGGATTGGAGAACAGCCGGCAAACGACTGTGCGACGAGTTCTTTGCGCTCGTTCGTGCGTTTCATTCTGCAATGTTTATCATGTTTGTCAATCGATCCGTTGCTATGTTTTGCGCAAAAAAACCAGTCGCACACGCACCACAGTTCATCAGCGCAACACGATCGCTGTTCGCTGCACTTCTTTCGTCGTTATTTCCAATCCTCTTACAGGTAACAAAAACCCTGGATGAGAATGACAGGCCTACACAGACATAATGTAATATCCTCGCGAGCAAATTACGGTGCGTGTGGAAATGATTTCCAGAAACGCCACCTGGCGTCGCCGCAGTTCAGCTACGAAGCGAGCAAACTGCGTCTGCGTCTGGTGTTCCCGCTGGAAGACGCGTCGCCGCGTTACGCGCGATTCCGCGCGCTCGTCAACGCAAGTCCGTACATTGAGCTGCAGCTGGTGGCGCTGAGCGTTTCGGTGGCGCTCACGGTGACGCTGGTGACGCGCGGCCTGCAGTTGCACGTGGCACGCATCTACCAGGTGCAGGCTTGTTGTTCAGCGCTTGCTGTTGCCGTCGTGCGACAGTCGCTGATTGCTTGGTTGGATGGAACGACCCGGCACACACCGAACATTTGTGAGTGGGCAGAGCACGCTGATGGAAGCCGCTGTTGGCGCACCAATTTCGGAGGCACAGCAAAACACCGGATTATTATAGCGGAAAGCGAAAATGGAGAGCGACAATGCTCAATTGAAACAGCGACGCAGAGAGGTTCCGAAAAAGACACCATTATAAAAGTCCATCCAATCATTCATTACAAACGCGACCAGCAATCGACCAATGTGACTTTCACGCTCGCAGAACGCCGCGCACCCGACGCGCTACATGGCGGTGCATTTCAAGTCGCTGCGCCGTCGTCAGCTGCTGTTCGACGCGACCGACTGCGTGCCGGTGCGTCGGCGAACGTCAGACGCGACGAGAACCGAACGACTCGCCATGAAACGACTCCGCGATTGGTTGGTGCTGTCTGTGAAGTTCTCCAGGTGGAATCAGTGCGCTTCGCTTCACAACACCGCTGATGTTGCACAGTCATAACGCACGCACGCAGTACTGCAGTTGCTGTGTCAATCGCCTGCGCGTGCGTTTGTGTGCGACTGTGTCCATGACTGCGCTCTGTTTTCAACGAACGCGCACTGCTCTGAGTTGGCAGAGCGCTGTTTGCCCGTGCAGGTACAACCCGACGAAGCAACTGCTCGCAGTGTTGCACCAGACGCGTCTGTTCGTGCGTTCAGTCGTGTTCGGCAACGTAAAACTGAAGAACAATCGATTCCTGCTGTTCCGCAGCAGTTTCCTGTCGCCCGACCACCTGCAGTGGATGATGGACGCGCGATTCCGCGAGATCTACCCTGATTTGCCAAGCGCCGCGCGACGACAACAGTTTCGCGATCCAAACCAAGACGCCGGCGACGACGACGACGACGACAACGGTGTTGCAGCCAGTCGACACGATGGATTCTGATTGTTCTCGTGTGCGTGCTCAATGGCCATCGAATCGGCAATTGCTGTTGTGCTGTCCACTTGCGAAGCTCGCTGTATTTGCACATTGCATTTGAACTTTGACAAAACTGAACCGAACTCACAGCTTGACAATTCTCGCTTTCATTCTATTTCCAACAGACAACCAACTCGACCATTAGAATTCTTGTTGGTAATCCATATTTCTCACAAAACAAAAACAAAAAAGGGAATCGAACATGTAACGGTCAACCAATCACTGGGAAATAAGAAATAGAGCAAATCACTCTCATGAACGACTTTTCATACAGCACAACGAAGCAAAAAAAACAACGGGGTTTGAAAATTCCTTTCCGATTCAACTCCACTTTAGGCCCATTCATGCACTTGCGCGCGCTGAAACGCAACTTTACCACGTGAAGCTACATAAATGAGCTAGGGAAGTGACGTCAGCGCTTCAAGTTTCATGAATGAAGCTTTACGAAATAAAAACGGTGCTCTTCAAAAAATATCGTTGACAAAAATGCACAAAAAATGCGTTTAAAAACAAAGCGTTTCTCTGTTTACAGAAAAAATGGCACTGCGCAACTGCGGTTTTTGACTTGTGGCAATATTTTAAAAGTGAAAATCTCTTAAAACAAGAAAACACCAAATAAATAACCTTATCATAAGATGCCACGGATTACAAGTTTTAGTCGAATTGAATCAGTCGTTTTCGCCTTTTTGTGAGCGTGAGACGTCAGCACCGGACTGTACTGCTGATATGACAAAATCGCAATAGATCGTGTTTTCTAAACAAAACTCCAAATTATGTTCGTGGCACAAAACCAAACCAACTGTGACTGTCAGAAATTTGTCCGAGTTGCTGACAGAATTGCGTTACCGGACGTCCTATATTCATCCAAATAAGAAACAATTTTAGAAGACGGCGTTGACTTGAGAACAGGTGAAATTGAATTGAAATTCACATTTGAGAAATATGCAGAGCCAAACGTTGATTGCCGCTACATTTTTTGCTTGGCACACAAATTGCAAATTAGTTGCGCCAATACTAAAATTGTGACATGGTGTTTTGTGCCAGGAACGAACACGACGCAAAATACACACAGATAGCGTGGCGTGGCGTATAAAATTTCGTATAGTATGTTTATTTGAACCGATCACTTTTTTCGCAACACTTTGAATTAGAGCAAGAAGAACGAAAATGCAGCGGATTTTTTAGACGTGACACGTTGTTTAAACAAACATACTGTAAGCCCTAACTCCGGGCATAGAACACGTGAAAGAAAGAAAAACAAAGAAAACATTGGACAGGTGGTACACAGAACGAGACACAATAAAGCACATTTAACGAATAGAAATTTGACTATGTGTGGAAAGTTGACAGCAGTAAAAGAGAAACGGAACGAAAAAAGGAAAAAAACAGGTGACGTTTCATTCGATGAACGCGCCAAACGTGACGCCGGTGCCGAGTTCGCTGAATTTCTTTATCAAGCTGTCCGTTTTTAATGGCGGCATGCTGCTGTCGGCCGGTCTCAGCAGTGGCGTTGACGGATCACTGGACGCGATTTTCTGCAAGAAACATGCCGCTGAATTCAAGTTTTTGACCAGCAATGCCAATTTGGCGGCATCGCGCGTTCGACAGTGTGCCGATAGCCGACGGCCACAAAAAAACACCAGTGGGATGACCAAAACTCTCACAAAAAAACTTTTCAACTAAAAAATTGCAATAAAAAATCGCAACTCGGCCATGTCGGCCAAGCGACTCTCGAGTGATCAGGGTGATCAGCTCAAGTCAGCGCTCGCACAACCGCCCCTAGCCCCCCCCCCCCCATCCGCAGTTTCAACTCACTTTCAAATGTGCCTGCAGGCCAGAGCGCAACGTGCCGAAGGCGCCCGGCGGAAGTCCGGCCTCGCTGCGCACGATTCTGAGCACGTCTTGTTCGGTAATATTGTGGAACACTTTTTGGTCTGCAACAGAAACGGAAACGTCCTGCGAATGTTGCAGCAATTTCATTTGTGGAAGTTTCACCATGAACAACACAACATTGTTGTAACGCAAAAATTATAGGCAATCAGCTGATTGGTTGACGATCATGGTTTTGCGCTGGCATTGCTGTGCGAGGCGAAGTCGGTCCGGCACAAAAAGCACGCATCACGTGATCACCGACCAATCACGCGGACAACGACGCAGCTCCTGCACAGCGTTCGCACCCGACCGAGCCGGCTCGATCGGCCAAATTGCGTCACTACCTTTGCCATCTGTTGGGCGATGAACAACAACAACAACCGACCAATCAGCTGATTTCCTATAATTTAGAGTTCGACTGTATAAATAGTCGGGTTCGGGTCAGATCAGCAACATGCAGCCAATCAACATGGATATGTTTGCGTGGTTACATTGAAAAAAAACGAAAGAACATTTTTGTGAACATAAAAACGATAAATATCAAAAAGTTAGCGCAGAGAGACAGCAAATACGTAGGAAGAATGTGTTTGGATTGCGGAACAATCGAACAAATCTTCTCACGTTTTCAGCATTTCATCAGCAGGCCAGCAAAAGAAAAGAAATAAATCACACATGTGACAAACGGAACAGAAAATCAACGGAACTCAATGAGACATGCCACTGCGACATACCTAACACTTTGTGCTTGCTATTAGCTGTTGTGTTCAAGCGAGAACACCCTTGATAAAGCGTTTTATCATGAAAGCAAAAAAAACCAGAAAATGTGTAACACAGTTCACTACAAAAAAACAACAAAAAAAAACAGAACGCAACAAAACATTACTGACTAGACAGCAGTTTGCAGTTCAGTTATGACCCATGAAAACCCAAGAACAGCCGAAGCCCAACTCACTATAGATGAGCAAATTGCCGGCGAGCTCGCACGCAGCTGGCAGGAACTTATCCATTGGTTTGGCGCCTGCAATCAAAGTGTATATCAATCCGTCATAAAAAAAATTTTAATCATGAACTGCGCTTCAGATTTGTGTTTAGTCAGATTTGTCGAACTGAAACGGAGCTCGCATTATTGACTGGCTCTATAAAACGGTTCGACACACCAACACCGACACACGGTTCAAGTGGGCGTGCGTGCCTATCGAGTTCCCACATACGGTACCCCTCGCTCCGAGAGAGGTGACTTGCAAGCGATCAGCGGCGGTGCACACAACCAACCACAATGGACAACGAAAGGCCGGATTAAGAAACGACGAACGAAACAGCCGAGCGGAACGTTTACCGGGCACGGATTTGCGCGGGAAGATGTAGATGGTCGCATACTGCGGGTCGTGTGTGCCGAGGCGCATCAGCAGCGCCTGGCGGTGCTCGAACGGCCGTTTCGCGTCGCCCTCGGAGACGACGTGCAGCGCGGACGTGCGCGCCATGAACACGTTGTGCGGCACGCCGCGCTCGTGCAGAAAGGCTGCCGTCGCCGCTGCCGTCCTGCACAGTGAAACCGGCCAGCACGCGCGTCATTATTCAATAACGAACTGATGTGCACTTCGTTACACGGATGGTTGACTTTGTGAGATTCTGCTCTGTTTAGGTTCGCTGATGTTTTACCCAGACTATAAGATCTGTCTGTGCTAAAACACCTTCGCGCAGTTCTGCCTGGTGTCCGTCGCACTGGCGAGCCACGGGCAGCGCGGTACGCGTCCTACCTGGCGAAACCGCAAACAGCGAACTTCACGTATTGTCACAGGGATTTTCGGCCGTATTGCGGGTTGGTTGACAACCGATGGTTGCGATCCGTAGAAATTGCGGCACAGAGCACGGTAGGACGAACGACCACCGGTTAGTTTGATAGAACCAGCGGATGTTTGCATCAACTGATTCGAACACTCAGCAATGCGATGTGGTCAATCCTCGGGAAGCTTGTTTGTCGCTCACTTTACATGCACAATCACTCGAACGCCACAACTGTTGCATTTTCTCAAAGCCGACCAACGATGCAGTGCACTGCAAGCTTCACCAACCTGATGAATGCGTCCACTTGGTCGATGGCCGTCAATTGCACGACGAATGCTGGCACGTACCACGGCTCGGGCGCGTGCAGCGCGTGCACGCCACACTCGACGTGCTCGACCGGCTGCAACAACAGCAAGTCTAGAAGAATTAGACACACAACAACAACAATTTGTGCGTTCCCGACCCCATTCCCCGAACTGTCGAAATCATTCATAAACTTGTCGTTATTATTATTGCACACCACAAACGCCCACGAAAAAACAACTTAGCGCCGGCTCAGCACTAATCAATCAGAAAATGTTACGAAATCGCCCGACTAAGCAAGCTCATTCGTAAGCAGTCCGCTCAAACACGCGAAAATGCAATTTCTTGCGATTATCTGCTCTAATAGGCTTGGTTTGTCGCTGGTTCAGCCAACTTGGCACTTTTGTCGTGTGTAAATGTTACGGAATGTAATGCGTCGTCGAATGAACTTGCAATTTATGTAACTTCCACTGCAGTTTTCTATATCATTTGCATATTCTGTATCATATGGTAACCATGTAGCATGAATCCTATGCAGGCATTGCTATTGGTGGCGAATGGCGCACACAGAATGCATGCATCACGTGGTCAGCAACCAATCGAATCAGCCAGACGAATAAAAACAATTCGAAACGCAGACAAGCGCAAACAGACGAGAACAAAACAACCGTCCCGCAAGCAGATTGCATTTAAATCCCCATCCCGTCTCTGTCTGAAACGAAACATGGAAACACACAGAAAGGCTTCACACTAACACACGACACGATGAAAATCTAATTTCCTTCACTCGATTCAGTGTAAGTTGGAGAAAAAAACGTCAACCACCTTGTAGTGTCAAGCAGTGTGTCATTTTCGAATGCTGTTGTCTATTTTTTCAGGATTAAAATCATTTCACGACAAAACACGTGCGTCACGACTCCGCAAAAGGTCACCAGATGAGTGCCGATCAACACGCAGAAAAATGTCTTTATATTTCACAGTAACAGCTTTTCACCAAATTTTCTCCAGTTTTCCTCTCATACGAAACGAACAAAGCAATGCACAACCAAGCGGATTTCTCACTGGTTTCTACTGGTCTGGTGGTCACTTCGGTAGAGACAGAGCAGTAGCAAGTCATAAACAGCCGCAGCTGCAGCCAATCAGCGGACGTTCGCTGCGCACGTTCGCACAACGCTGAAAACGCTTTGAGCATCGGTGGTTTCCTGTTTTCCAGCAGCAAACCGCGTGTATTCTATGTTTCTCATTCCCTGACGCATACGCGCCATAAGACAGTGCCAGCGGCAGTGATGAAACGCAGCATAACACTGCAATTGCACGGACACGAAGCTGGCTGAGTGAGCGACGCACTTATGCGCATGGCTACTGTTGGCGACGAAAGCCAGTCCCTGATACAACGCACACAATACAGATCGCTTTTAATCTCGTCTCGTTCTCATGATATTACAAGCCAATGTCGACATTGCCAAGTGCTGTAATTGATGAAAATGAGAAATGGAAAAAAATATAACCAGCAATAGCACGGGGCACATAGACACAAGTTGGTAAGCAAGCACATGTGGAAAGCAAGTCTTGAGTTTTGAGCGAACGTATAGTAAACCGTTGAGACACCTTGCCTTGGTGTATTTAGGGTTGATATAAGAAATAAAACATTTATTTCAAAAAACGGTTTTTTTCCTGCAAAAATAAAGAAAAACGTTTTTTATCTTACCCCAAAAACTTTTTCGAACTTTCGGTAGTTCAAAACTATCAGGTAGGTGGATGATATAGCCAAATTATATGTCGCAAAAGTGAAAAATAGACTGTGTGTTGTATGAAACTGCATTTGTGAAATACATATCAGATTTTTTTCCTTAAAGTTTCAGATGCTAATTTCGACTGTATTTTTGATGTTTAATTCGAGTGGACCAACTTCTGGACACTATTGGGTGCTGGGAAAAATTGGGAAATAATATGGTATTAAAACGGAAATAAAACCGTTTTTTTTCTGGCCAAATGAAAAACCGGTTTTACCAACCCTAGGATTGAATGACGTCGATTCAGTCCGAACACACTCGACAAAATCAACAAACAATTTGTTTTTACCTTTTTGAGCATCGGCGTCTGATAGGGCCATTGAAGTAGATGAAAGTGCTGATGGTTGACGGATGCGAGCGCCAGAAGACTGTTGAACACGATGATCATGTTTGTCGAGTGCGTCAGCAGCAGCATGTCCGTCATCAGACGGATGCACTCCACGGACAGACACTGACGACTGCATCTGAAATGGACATCGTCCACAGAATCGTGGCACAGAACAGATGGTGGCTTTGTTTATTATTGAATAAAGGTGTCACTAGCAGATGAAAACAACTTGCAGAACACAATTAGAGGCCAGCAAAACAACGCAATACTACACCATAAAAACAATGAGCGATGCCGACCATGTTTTGAAAAAAATTCAGCAAAAAAGCCGGTGAACAAAAGAAAAGCTTTGACGGTTTCTTGAACCGGTTGGAAGGGTTGAGGTTACTATAACAAATGCAAAACAGCACAAAAAAAGAGAACACTCGCTTGTCGATCGAGGGCAACACGAGCACGTGGTTGTGCTCGATTGGTGCCGAGTTGACGACCACCATGTGACGGTCCAAGTTGTCGTTCGTGATCGGGCGATCCGTGCAGCGGAGATCCAGCAGCACCTTGAACACAAGCAATAAAATGCGCCACCCGTTATGGTCTCATTTGCATGAATATTTTAGGACGACACCAGTGAAACAGTTCGTTTTTTATGCGCACTAGTTGGCGTTCAAATATTGTGCGAAAGGTGGCGGAGAACAATTTGAAAGCATGACATTTGAACTGAACGCATGTATGGTGATGGTGGGTGCATGGATGCACTCTCATCACCACCAACACAGCGTCGCAATAGCCACACTAATACTATTATCTTATTTTAGCTCCGAGACTCAATGCGCTCACAGACACGTAAACAGTTTCATGCATGACGCGAGTAAAAAATTAGCAAACTGATCCGAGTCCTCTGAATAGGGCCGAATCACCCGTGCAATTTTGAATTGCCACATGAACGTTGAAACCAGTGTCTTTTTAAATCTGCAAACTTCACGAGTCGCTAAACCTCAAAAACTATAATATTTTCATGTTCACCTCTCGTCTTCTGATCTTGTGAAAGTTGAATCGGCGATTATCGAACGGTTCATTCATCGATTTGAACGCGTGCGGTTTCCGACGAAAGTTGCCGCGCTCGATGTTCAGCTGAAAATTTGGTAAAGGAATTGAAATTTTTATAACTTGTCACGTTTTTCCATCCCTCCTAAATCAACGAGTAAATGTTGCGCAGTTTTTATTTTTAACCACACCCCTGCGGTATTGTTAACGGATGCATTAATTTTGTTGTTTTGCTTGTTCCATTCCATGTTTTCGATCGCCAAATTTCATCAATTTTCTTTATCAGCCAGCGCTCTCTCTGCAACTAACCACCAGCACAAACAAAAACAGAAATTGATTCCAGTTTAATCCAGCTGCTGCCTGCCAGTCAGTTCGGTAATAACCCGGTTTCTCTGAGCCCATATCAATATTATGCAAATTTATGCAAACCACAGGCACGCAATTTTTGTTTTGATAAACACAAAACACACACCACACACAAACACGCCTGATATTGGCAGGCACCAGTTGGAGAGCACAGGAGAAAGGCGGTCCAATATTTTTTTTATCAGCAGAACAGTTGCCATTTGTTGAGTGAGCCGCACAGTAGAAAATGAAACAGCACGTAAACAGAAAACAGTCACGGATGAGATGAGACTACGAAAAACAAGCGACAAAAGCAAATTGCTTCTGCTCTTACTGACCGAAATGTGCGGTCGCCGTTGTAAATTCTGCGTGCGTTGATAAAATGTGACATCTCAAAAAGGTCTTGCGTTTAACAAAAGCCTGATGACTTCCCATTGCCTCTTTTTGAGTTCGTTTTATTTTCCGCAAAACTGCAACAACGTGAAAACCACCAGACGCAGTTGATTCGGTCTTTGTTGTAATGGAACGAACGCAACACTTTTAGCGCCTTTATTTTCATCGAAGCATTTGACAAACAATCAACCCACAAATTGCGTTATTTCGTTTTTTTCTTTATCTATAGTCTGGGTTGGGTTGGTTTTTGCTGTTTGCATGCTTGTGTTGAACAAACAAACCGGGCCCACTGCAATGTTGCCAGTTGTGCTGTTACTGTTGCGAACGGCACAAAACACTACCCGTATTATTATTCAACTCTTAAAGAAGCTACAGTGAAATACTGCACATCAGAGCTGATTGGACGAAACTTCTTTTGAAAAAAGGTTCCCCAACGACGTTGCAGCAAAATAAGAAAAAACACTACAACGAAGCATACTCCATGGCACAAACTGAAATGACAACCAACTCAAAAAGACGGCGACATCTCTAACCTGTACAGTTAATAAATAATGACCGGGCAACAATTTGTACATCAGATTGAGACCGTAGCGAAAAACGCCGCTCGCTTGCGCGCCGTCCCACGCGTTCGTCAGCTGACGTTCGAACTGCAAAAACAAAGCGCACTGTATCCGGAGCACGCACCAGCAAAGTCACATTGGAGCACAGTCAACTTTGAACACAATGCAAGCAAGTCCCATTGGAGCACAGTCAACTTTGAACACAATGCAAGCAAGTCCCATTGGAGCACAGTCAACTTTGAACACAATGCAAGCAAGTCCCATTGGAGCACAGTCAACTTTGAACACAATGCACGCGTTACATTGGAGACGTTCGGTTGGTCGCGCGCGCACTGGCAGTCGTCGGCGGTGTTCTTGCGGCACACGGCCACGCGCATGTCCGTCACGGCGTAGCTGAACACGGGCGTCGGCGCCTGCTCCGTGTCCGGCTCGCAGTTCGGAAACGTGCCCATCATGTCCGCCGACGCGGACGCCGCACGACCTGGCAAATCATCGTCGGCATAGGCCAAGTGAAACGTTGTCAAAATAATATTTTTTTCGTAACCTGTCTCAAGAATTATATGTTCGATGCTAATTTAGCTGCGTTATACCAGTTAGCTTTGCTCGCTCAGCGCACATTTGGAAAAGCGCGCGCAAACGAGCGGATCAAACAAAATCACGCGTGCAAACGAACGGTTTTTTTGAGCTTCTTACGTGTCTGGCGCTGTTTACATTTTACAACTGCACTTCGCCTAAGAAAAAATAGATGGTCTAGTAAAAATGGCATTACTTACTGCCACTGCCACGTAAAATGAACGGCTCATTGAAAAAGGAGCCGGTCAAAAATTGGACACCTTCCAATTAGCGATTTTTAGGTGTTAAGGATCAAAGTATTGACAATCGCATTTAATTTCATTCGCGCAAAACCAAAACAGAACACACAAACGCAAAACTCACTAGTTTTATATCCGCACACGGTACACCTAAAACTTTACGCATACACCTAGACTTTTGCAGCTGGGTGGATGTACAGTCTAACTCTATAACATATCCAACTAGCTGATTGGTTGGTGATCACGTGATGCATGCATTCTGTGCAAACCAAGCTCCGCTTGTCCACAGCAATGCCTGCAGAGAATGCTAAATACCCTGCTTCAAATACCGTATTACCTCTATTAACCCCCCCCCCCAAAATTAACCCCCCCCCCCAAATAAACTCCCACCCCCTCGACAAGTTTCCAAATAATCCCCCCCCCAAAATAATCCCCCATGTGGGATTATTGGAAACCTGTTTGAAACACATACCCAGCTAATTCAGTGGCTGATTGCAGTGAAAATGATGAAATTGTGCTACCAAAGGCCCCAAATGGATGAGTTAATAGTAATTTCATTACAAAAGGCTGTTGTAAAAGGAAATTTCTATGTAGAGTAAAAGTTTCTGCGACTTCCTTCCTACCATGGAAGGTATTTTTGCCATTTTGCCCACCCCTAAAAATGGTTTCCAAATAACCCCCCCCCCCAAAATAAACCCCACCCCCAGAAGTCGCTGAAGAAATAAACCCCCATGGGGGTTTATTAGAGGTAATACGGTAAAAGCTTGCGAAGCCTTCTGACCTCAGGTGATCTACTGAACTTAGTTGCATGAAGTTTTGCTCAGGCTTTGTTGCATCAAATGCCGTAAGGCTTTGCAAGCTGTCATTCAACAAATATTTGAGCCCACCACACAAGCAACACGCGGAAAGTGTCGGAAACATGCACGTACGTGCGTGGACAAAGCGAGACCTGCAAAGTCCAAACCCTTTCGTTTGCACGTGTGTTTGTTGTTTTCGACCGGTTGGTTTGTGAGTGCTTTTCCTACTGCCACTATTCTTCATAAATGCCAACTATTTTTTGCCCATGAGCATATGCGCCGCGAGTCGCGGCTCTCCTCCTCCTCCACACGTAAGTCACAAACCTCGAAATACAATCTGGTTGGCGTTTTGTTGCTGCGGTCGTCGACTGGCCATGGGTGCCAGACGTTGTTTGCTTGTCGCATTATCCATCGTGCGTTTGTGTATCATCGATCAAATGATCGAAAACATGAATCGAAAATTGGATTTGAAATTTTTCAACTTAAAAAATTCTTTTATAAAGTGCAATTTTTTAAATGCTTCAATTAATAAAAAAGACAAAACTTACCCATCAAAACTGTATTTTCTTCTAAAAACACGTTTAAGACACTTTCCTAACAAAGGAAAGTTTTATTTTGGCATAGAATTTCGTGTGAACTTTGTGGCGGAATTTTCCAGATTTTGTTTTGGTGATGACATTGGTCACAATCACAACAGGAAATCTGGTCACAAGCTCAATCACAGTACCACTTTTTGTAGCTGCATAGAAAGAAAGACATGTATGGATGTGTACGGACCAGAACCGTGCGACGGTGTGTTTGGGCTTGGTGGTCTGCTCCCATGACGAAAGAAAGGCAAAAGCCAAAGTCATCACCCAGTTAGGATACAAAAAGGAAATCCGAATTTTTCACTCAGGACTCAGCGCATACACAAGCACACGAAAAACAAGAAAACAAAATACTGCTTTTCTGTGTTGCCCGCAGGTTCTTGTTTTCGTCGGGTCGGGGTCGGCGGGCACACTTGATGTTGGTTCCATTAAGTGCAAAAGAACTATGACCAAAACAAAGGAAACACAATGAAAAAATTTCACGCCAAAAATTGAAAAAAACCGGGAAAAAACAAAAAAACGGGAAAAATACCTGGTTGTTTTCCCGTTTTTTTCAGGACCTTATTTTTAGCCTCCGTAAAAAACGCGTAATAAAACGCGTTTTTTTACCGGTAAAAAACCAGTATTTTTACCTTTTCAACCCTAATAATATAAGCTAAATATATGATAACTTGACATTCTTCATTGTAATTTCAAAGATTTTGCAGCAAAATTTAGCGTTTTTCCTTCAAAAATTAAGCGAAAAAAATCTCATGGGTGGGGTGGGGGTCAGTACCGAAGACGAGGGGTTGGGGGGGGGTACACCCCCCAGAGCACCCGAGACCTCCGCGTGGGGGGGTGGGGGGTGGGGGCGCCCGGGGGTCACGCGACACCCACCCACCCCCCAAAACCCGACACTGGACCATCCACACCCCCCCCTCGAAATTTGCTAGACACCCCCCCCACCTAGATGGACCTAAGTAACAGTGACACCCCCAAAAATTTTCTCGGACCACCCAAAAATCATGAATTTTTGCTCAAAAATCATAATTTTTGTCTTTAAAGTCCATAATATAAGCTAAATATATGATAACTTGACATTCTTCATTGTAATTTCAAAAATTTTGCAGCAAAATTTAGCGTTTTTCCTTCAAAATTTAAGCGAAAAAATCTCATGGGTGGGGTGGGGGGTGTGCACCCCCCCCCCCAGAAAATTTTCTACAATAGTGCACCCCCCCATGGCCCACGCCTGGGGGGGTGTCACTGTACCATGACTGACACCCCCCACTGAAAAATTGTCGGCACCCCCCACGTGACGACACCCCCCCCCTCGAAAATTTGCTTTCGCCTTCGGTACTGGTGGGGGTAGAGATGTCAAAAAAATTTTCTATTTTTTTTTAAATTTTTTTTTTAAATTTTTTTTTAAATCAAAGTTGTTCAGAATTTTTCAGGGAGTCCGAATATTACCATCTGAGGAGCCACCGACTTACCATATGACCCCCACTCATATGGGAGGAGGGTGAAAATTTCAGACTTGGTTTCGGCGACCCCATTTTCCCACCGACGACATCACGTCTCGTGTTTTGCCTCTCAATTCACCTCTTGCTTGTACTCCTGCTAT
>JASANC010004229.1:0-12700 GCA_030248135.1 Theristus sp. LFF4_11
TTGAAGTCCTGGTCAGAAGAAGCAGTTGTTGTTGTTGGGATTTTTTAAACGATCGTTTTCAGCCAGGGCTAACCCAGAGAAGCGTACAGAAATTGCCATCGAGTAAGGCGCCCATCGAGTTTTTCTCTGTCATTAAGTGCCTATACAGTCTCCTCGGCGGCTCGATCCCCAGGCGCCGAAGGCATTTAGTCTAGCGCGCTACCACCAGGCAACGAGGGTGACAACAGTGATTTTTTGCTCAAAACTGTGAGCTTGCACGGTATTGAGCAAGCACACGAGTAGCACCAGTTCATTGTGGCGCAGAATCACGGGTGGCAAAGACCAGTCTTTATATGAGGATTTAGGGACTAGTCATCGGACAAAGACTGGAAAATTTTTTTAGCTGACCAAAAACATGGGTCCGATTGAAACATTGTTGCTTTTGTGTCAGAGAAGGCAACTTGCTTGCACTGGACGCAGCGTTGGAGCAGCACGAGCATTTCTTCATTCACTGCGGCATCTTTCTGATGTTGGAGAAATTGAAGGTGATCACCTATAGGACGTTGTTCAAAAAAGTGTACGTTCGGTGTTGTTGGTTTTTTGGCTTTGTTTTTTTGTTGCCGGTTCATCGTGTTCGTTTATGATATTTTCTGGAAAGTACAAGAATGAAAAATTGCAAATGAATTCGGTCTTCGCTCACTAGATGAAACCGCGCCAGTAAGCGACAGGTTTTTCAACCTGTATTATCAGCAAACAGCCTGTATTATCAGCAGCTAGCATTCTAGCGCTATTGAGTGAGGCACACTATTGAGCATTGACCCCGCACCTGCTGACTGCATTCCGTCTTCGCAGCAATTTTGCGTCATTTCTTATTCAGCTGCCGCATAATGGACACACACCAAATTCCGTTGGACGCCTTTCTGACGGCGTTGAAATTCATGAAAGTCGAGGACGTTGACGCTGACGAGGTCGCTTGTATTATCGCGAATCTCATTTATCAGGTGTGCTTGGTTTTTATTTGGTATCTGTACCCCCAAGGCCTTCAGCATAGCATAAGAAACACTGCAGCTATGCATGTTTGTCCCATTTCCACATCAGGGGCGCATCAAAGGGTACTTGTCTCATCAGCACCAAAAGCTGGTGATCTCCAAGCAAAACCCATTCCCGGCACTGTCTACCGTGGTCAACGTGGCGTCATGAACTGCAAAGAAAATACCGGGTTTTTTCTGACACACGGGTTTTAGTTCAATTTTCTGTTATTATTCATTGTCGTGAATTTTCTGTTGCATCAAGCTCGTGTTTCTTTATAATGTTTGATAAATACAACTGTAAAGCTCATTTTGCGTGAAGCAAAATGAAATAAAAATGGTCAAAAGTGTCTTGACTTAAACAGTAAATTAACAACTGATATAAGTTTCCAACAATTTCTTGACGCGGGAAAAACACGCAGTTGCATAACAATGCACAGAGCAGAACAGACAAGTGTAACTAAAGGTGTTCTGCATCTGAAGATGTTTACGTGTTTTGTTTTAAATTTCTAACGTTTTTTGAAGAAACTTGTTTCATGAAGGGATAGTTTTGCTTTGCTTTGCTTTTATAGTAGTTTTCTCTTTCAGTCCGATTTTCAGGAATATAAAATGCTACAGAAACGATTGAATAATACAAAAAATATGCGAAAACGACCGGTTTTGAAAAAAGTTGAATGAATGAATTGCCCGCACTTGTAAACGGTTTATTTTTTGGTGTGTTTCTTGATTAACTTGGCAAGAAACATTCAATGGCACAGTTATTAGTGGATGCCTGTGTAAAACTTTATCACTTTGTAAACACAAACAAACTGCCATCATCAAAATTTTGCTATTAGGATATTTGCTTCTGCAGCACAGTTTACTTCTGCTAATGGTTGTTTTTGAAAAAAAGCAACGAAATTCCTTTCCATTCTTCAAAGCACGTTATGCACAGATTGGACAAAAAGTAAATCTGGTCAATTATGGAATCAAACATTTCATACCGAAATGTTTTCGTTTCTTTAAATTGGGATTCAATAGCGTTTCAGTTGACGGGCCAATAAGTTTTCAAAGCCAGATTTTTTTTGGAAAGCTGGTGACCGCATAAGTCACGCTGGTTTTTCAAATACAGCAGCACCATTCAGCCGGTTGCATGAAAATAAAAAAAGTTTTCCATAATTTGACTTGTTGAACGTCTGTTTTGTTGACATAAACAACATTTTTTCTGTTGTGTTTTGCAGAAAAATACTCAGCCGGCACCAACTTCCACCATTGTCACTCAATCAGTCATTCCATGCCCCACATCACAATAACGTGGCAATATTTTGCAGAATATGCTTTTTTCGCGTGCCCATTATGGCTTGTCTTTTCGCAGAACTAATCGAATTTAGATTCTTCAACTAGTCTTTAGTGTTTTTGGCAAAGAACTTTTTGTCCGTTATCACCACGCTGCTTTACTTTATAAAATATAAAGTTTATATATAAACCGTTTATAAAGTTAGATCCACGCATCCCCCAATGAAAGATTTTCCGCTTGAAAAACATTTGATTTTTTTAGTTTTGTAACCCGTCTATGATGCTTTGACCGCAATTTTACAGTATTTATAACCATGGATGAAGCACCAACAGAAGAAGAATTCGTGCCCGTCCGTTTGAACGGTTTCCGGGCGCACGTCATGGAAAATGCGCTTGATCTGGCCAAATTAACGGAAGAACAAAAAATCGCTCTTCAGCAGGTTTATATTTTTGTGCAAATTCTGCTAAATCACCGAATGGTTGCATGCTAAAAATCGATGGACATTTTTTTTCATGGATTTTTGGGGACAACAAGAAGGAACACCCTTTTGCAATGGGTGATTTCTTGTCGATTTTTTGTCGCAAGAAAATGTCCAATATCCAGGAAACTGTCTGTCATTCGATTTTAACCTGTATGACTCTCCGGCCAAACTTGCATTTTTGTGTAACTCGCTGATTGCCCGCTTGTGTATTAGATGCTTGTGCTTGTTCTCGCCGATTAGATAGCTGCTCGATGCAGCGAAACTGCGGAATACAAAATTTCCCAAAGTGAACCATTGCTGCTCCATACCGCCTACCGGAATGAAGCGTGAATGTGTGCTGTGATGTAATCGGAATGAATCATAATTCCACAATAATGTAACTTCAACAATATGTGGATCCTCATTAATGCAACAATAATGTATCAGTTAATGAAAAGAGGGATTACTGTAATTTCCGTTTTTATGCAGCAACGCACACATTATTGCATAGAAATGTTGCTTTGCAGCTGCAATGTACATTCCTGCGTAATCATGCCAAATACCGTAAAGTCTTGCATATAAGGTTCCTTCCACTTATAAGACCCCCACCCAAAAGTGGGCGGAGTGTCACACGGCGGGAAACCAAAAAATTCAAAATTTTGACTTGGTCAAAATCCTACCCCGTTTATAAGGCCCGGAATTCCTGATGTTCGCTTTATAAGACCTCCTCCCACTTATAAGGTTGTCACCGAAATTCCACTTTTTTCAGATTTTTGATTTTCAAATTTATATAAGGAGACCTTTATGCAAGACTTTACATACATTGCAGCTCACGTTGCAGCTCCATTCCGGTATGTTAAAGTGGACCGTTTTCCCTGTGTTTCTTGCATGTCATTAGAAACTTGACCGGCCAAGAGTAGGAGCAATAATAAAAAGCAGGAAAAAAATTCAAGCTTTCCGATGCGGTGGCAGATGAAATCCGAACTTCGGACGGGACAATGTTTCAGAGCAACTATTTGCTGCATTTCCTGCGAGGTTAGTTGACACAATTTGCATAAAACCCAAGATTAATTAGAAAATAATGAAAGGACCCAGCAAATGAGTTTCCAATGGAATCCAAAAGTTACTCAACACAGTGGTGACTGTTTGATTGATTTGTGTTTCTGAGTGATCAAAAAACGGCTCTCAAGAATCTTACCTTTTTCAGCGCGCGACTTTAACGTGCCTGAAGCTGCGCACATGGCAAGAACCGTGAGTGAACACTTCAAGTTTTAACAGTTCACATGCCAGTGTGTTTATTAGTGTGATACTATATGATTGAAACCAGTGTCAAAATCAAAAAATTGCAGCACTTGAAGCTGCGTCGTTGTCTGAACCTGGACGTGCCTGAGATCAAGGACTTGAAATCGAATAAGGTTTTCTACACTAATTTTTTTCGCTGAAAATTTTCTTTGTTCAATACTTTTCAATGAGCACAACTTTGAATGATGATTGATTTTGCGGTGTTAGCATTAATGCATCAATCATTGTGACAATTTCGAGGTTTTTTAATATCAACTTATACTTCTGAAAAAATTTTTCAGCTGATGGATCAATATTTCACACGAGGCCAGTTTGGCCACGATAAATTCGGTCGACCGGTTGTTTATTTTCCATTTGGGGGCATCGATCCGAAAGGTAATTTGTGAATCTAACCCAAAAAACCGTTTTGCAAACACAAACAAATGTTACCTGCATATCTGAAACAAGTGTGTGTTTTCAGGAAAAAAATTTAAAAAAACCTCACAATTTTTTTCTAAATCAGGCATCCTCAGTTCGATACGTTATCGAGATGGCTACAGCACTATTGCGCATTATCAAGAGACCCGCAAACGGCAATGTGCTGAGAACTCGAAAAAGGTGAAACATTGAATTTTATAGCTTAATAAGTTAAAATTAACTACGCAACGTTAAGCAACTCTTATTGTCGTGTCAGCGTTATGCAAAACCCAAATCCATTCCTAAATTCATTCCATGGCAAAAATTCGCGTGGTACTTCGTTTGAATTTTTGGATTTCAACATGGAATTGAATTTTGGAATCGATTTTTGGCATAGAATGAATTTTGGAATGGATTTTGGCATTTGTTAGCGTGGTGTATTTTTCTAGCTTCAATCATTTGCGCTCTTTTTTCCAGTTCGGTCGACACATTTCACAGATCATGTACGTGATTGACCTGGACGGCATCGGCGCGCAGCACCTGTTCAAACTCGGCTTGACTTGCTTTCAGCAGGTTTGTGCTGTTTGCAGTCTGAGTTTCACGCTAAGAAAACATGCTCCTTGAATTCGTCTTTTTTCATGTCCTTTTTTATGACCTATCAATTTTCTTGATCCAAAAATGAAAGCGGTTGAATGGGTGACCCGTTACCAACTAGCGAATTGCAAGCAACTGTTTTACCACTTAGGTATCTTTTGGACCAAAGGGAACATGAAAAGCAACAGGTTGTTTTTTCTTAGTGCGTTTCAAAAACGTTTTCACAGATGAAAAATCGTGCGGACGACAAAATTCAAGAACTAAAATCCAACTCCACAAATCTCTTGCAAATGAAACGAATGATTTTTGTGACACTTTCAGATCGGCCGCAATTTGGAGCAACACTCGCCAGAGTTCCTTTTCAAATGTATCGTCATCAATGGTTGGTCAATCAAAATTAAAAAAAACGGCACTGAGAAATCGGTGTTATTACCAATTTGTGGTGCTTTGATTGGCGTTACAAAACGCCAAGATTTTTTACAGTACTGAAGTAGCCGCTGGTCACTGGTGTACTGTACATGAGCAATCGGTGGGCCAGATGGTGTGAGGGGTTTTTGAAGGCCTTCCTTGGAGCCGGGTCCGACCCGGTGGAAAAGGTTTGGTTAAAAAAACCGCGAACGGCACTGACGACCGACGAGCCGCACCAAATCTGGCAACTGTTTTTTTTTCATTTCAGCCCCAGCGATATTCCCGACCCTGTACAGTGTGATCAAACCGGTGCTCGCGCAAGCGACACGACAAAAAGTGCAAGTCTTTGGAAGTACGCAATAAAGTTGTAAAGTTTCGATTAAACTGTCGTGTCAGTGTAAATGTCATTGGAGTCAGTCCAGCATCCCACATTTTAATATCACTATGAGAAGAAAAGCCATAGCCATGCCAAAAAGCTCACCAAAATGGTATGCTATGGTCGGTAGCATGTATCATTTTGGTAAACTTATTTCGGGAAAATTTTCACGTTCCGAAACAAGCATACTAAGCAGCTCACTAAGATGATGGTGATCTTCTTGGCATGACTTTTTTCTCAATGACTGTCAAAAACAAGCCTTCACCTAAACGAAAATCACGAACCGCAATCTTTTTTTGCAGAAAACGGATGGCAAGAAGCGCTGAAATCGTACATTGATGCTGAGCACATCCCAGCGCATTACGGTGGCACAGCAACGAGCGATAACGGGGACCCAAAGTGCTCACAATGGGTAGGAACTGCGAACATTGCGAGTTTCCTCGTCTGAAGACGGCACACTTTTTTCACCCCAGAAATTGTTCCCCGTGTGAACAAACACACAGGCACAAAAATTTGTACACGTGCGAGTAGGTTGCCAGTGTGTTTGTTACATGTGACAGCTGATTATCTCACTTTCAACAGGAAAGATGAGCGAACAAAAACGCAGTGTTCAGGTCTTCAGTGTTCAGACAAGGACTTGCTAAATTGAAAAGCTTACTGATTAACTGTGTTTCGTTTGAGTTGATTGCACACTAAATGCAGCCGATCAACTGCTCAACAACAGCTGTGTTGTCTACAAAACTTCATGAAGCGTCGTTTTTGTCATGAATGCAATAATTTGTTGCTTTTCAGATCAATTACGGTGGTGTTGTACCGAAAGAGCTGTATTTCACCGAGGAACGCAAAATGTCATTGTTGCCGAAAGGTTTTGTTATTTTCTTTGTGTTTCTGTGTGTTGTTGTGTTTTTTGGAAGCACGCCACTAACAGACTACATTGTATCTTCAAATTTGAATTGCATGATAAAACTTACAAAACAAAAAAGTGCTTCTTCCAATTCATCTTCTTTCAGGGGCGACCACAACCGAGCTCCTGGTCCCGAACGGGGCGATTCGAATTCTACGAGTCAATACGCCAACGCCCGACAGTGTGCTTTAGTGTGTTTGACTTTTTCTTTTTGGCGACTGTAAACGTCGCCAAAATGTAAACTTTGTAAACGTGACGACATCCTAGAAATTCTTGTTTGATGACCAGTCAGTGCACCTTTTCAGCGTGGTGCTGTAACACCACACACAAACACACTGGCAAACATTGTGGCAATGTAAAAGTGTGCCAGTGAGTTTGTCGAGAAGCATGCCAACATAACATGCACATATTAACAGTGAAAATTCTACTGGCTAACTGGCAAACATAAACAACAATCACGCGGGTGCTGTGTGTCAGTAATCAGTGGCGCCATGTTTTTTGTGACAGGTCCTGGCAAAAAAACTATACACCAAATTCTTGCATTACAGCTGGTGGTTCGAGAGTCTTACAGAGCACGATATCGGATTTTGCATATACGAAGTTCCCGATGATTTTTTACACTCTGATGATCAGGAACTTTTGGCGGGAAAGGACTCGTTTGAATGGGTGATACCGCCAATTCGAACGGCCACATATCTGGTGCCGGAGTGGGGGCACACACGAGTGCGAAATATCAAACAGTGTAGGTCTTTTTGCGGAACATTTTACTGTTGTTTAAGAGGATTTTTCTCATAAAGACACCTTTGGGACTTTGAACGTCAAAATGCTGATTTACACGCTGATCAATTACATCATGCATGTTGAGATTGATACAGCCACATAGTGGATTGGAAATCAAAAGTTGTGGACATACAGTGGCGGCCAAAAGTGTTGGAACGCTGCGCGCGTGGGTTCGATAATAGCGTTTGTACGGCTGATGCAACACGCGCGCAATGCACAGCACTGACGCGCGCAGCGTTCCAACACTTTTGGCCGCCACTGTACATATTCTAGACAGTTTCGTTTTTCTTCAGACCTGTTCGAGTTTGATAACTCGTATTCTTGGCTGACCAAGAAGTCGCTGAACTATTTCGTGACGGTTGAATCGGGGAACTCGGAGCGCCTTAAGGAGCTGAATCTGGATTGACTGATCTTTCGAATTTTCATGGATTACGGAAATTAATTAATTGATTGATTTATTGATTTATTTATTAATTGTCTTGCCCACACATGATGAAAAAAATTTTGACCGGTCAAACTCACACATTAATTGACATGATGCGGAGCTTGAACCCGCTAGTCGCTCAGACTACGAGTGTAATTAACGCGTAAAAGCTTCCAGACCACGAGCCACCCGGTATAAATAGTCGGTCAACTCCATAATTTCGGCAGCGATTTTTTTATACAACACACTGATACACGGTTCCCTCAGCGAAACACACACAATTCAAGCTCCCGCGCGTTTTTCTGTGCGAAACAATATGAAAACCGACAAAATGAAGACCGCAAAAATCATCATGAACTCCGACCGAAAGAGCACCAACACCAAATCCGAACAGACGACCCGACGTGCCCGTCGGTGGCGACGCATCAAGAAAACTTCCGGTGTTGACACGACGTACAACCCCACACACTGACATGCACTTCCTGACGCCGGAAATATTTCGATGCACGATTTGGAGTGTCTTGATCGATTGTGGGTTGATTGATCAGTTTGTTTTTGCTGAAGTGCACAAAAGGAAACCCGCTCATCATGGTGTGGTGACCTTCTTCAAATTGCGTTCGTGCGTCTGGAAGTTTATGTCAGCGGGTGCGGTACGCTACGTCGCGTGACGCCGCTGATTCAGAATCTACGCGACAAAAATCGACAAAAAATAGCGCGCCGAGCAGAGTCGAAGATCAGGAGTGGTATCACGGGTGAGACTGGTTGACTTTTTGTTAAATTTTGACGCAGTTTTGCTGTGGATCAATTTTTTTCTGCCGGAAAATGACTGGCCCACCACTGTAAAAAATCCGACTTTTTCAATTGCGTATTCAAAGAACGCTGCCTGGCGCTCCGTTTTAACGCCGATCAAAACGGCAGAGAATTTTTTTCACAAGTGCTGCACTTGTCCAGCTAACTCAAATTCTTTCGGAATGTTATTGCCGCGTTTGCAGGTTGGTGCCGAAAATCGATACGAACATAATGCTGCGTAAAGATGGCGACTTTTTGGTGCGGCGTACGCAGATCGACAACGTGTCGTCTGATCTGATCTCGGTGATGTGGAACAAACAGGTGCGTTGAAAACCGAAAAAACAGAGAACTTTGAGAATAAGAACTGTATGTTAAATAAAATGCCATAGCGGCTACTGTAGCATGTCGGCTGGCTGGCGTGAAATTGGAAAATAAACGTTCGTGAGGAGCGCAGGACTTGTTTTTTTCAATTTCACGGTGTGTGGTTGCTGAAAACAGTAGCCGGCAGCGGTGGTAGTTTTTTTCTGTTCATTTTCTTTTGTTCATCTAGTTCTTCAATTTCGAGTCGATACGTACAGTCGATCTGTACCTTAATAGACATACAGTTGAACTCTAAAAGATAGGGAATCAACTGATTGGTTGGGATTACGGTATGCATGCTTTCTGTGCAGGCATTGCTGCGTGCGGGGATGGAGTTTGGTCTGCACAGAAAGCATGCATATCCCAACCAATCAGCTGATTCCCTATAATTTAGAGTTCCACTGTAGATGTGTTTCACACAAATACATGTAGGTTCGCCATTTGCAAATCAAAAAGTCCGCAAAGAGCGGTCATTACTACATCGCGGACAAGGAGTTCGACTCGGTCATCGACATGATCGCGTGGTACATGAAACGCTCGGAGCCGCTCGGCAAACTCGGCGTGCTCTTAAAGTGCCCCATCCCGCGGCAGCACTGGGAGCTCAGACACGACCAGCTGCAGTTGTTCAAGAAACTGGGCGAGGGCGCTTTCGGCGAGGTGACTATGACTAGACACTCCACTCAACAACAAAAAAACTTTTCATTCAGCGGTGGAACTAATTAATTAATCAATGTAGTATCTTTTATTTTGCTCCCGACATTCAATTTGCGCATAGAGAGGTAAGCAGTTTCATGCACGACGCGGGAATTCAAAATTGGTAAACTGATCCGAGTCCCCCAAGTAGGGCCCGGTCAGTAGGGCTATTTTGAATTGTCTCGTGAATTTCCTTTCGACGTCTGAAAACGCATTGGAGTCGCAGAACCGAACTAAAAAAATTAATTAAACCTGATTAAAAATTTCGCCGACCAGGTGTGGCTGGGCGCACTACGTCAGTACCAGGAGAAGCCAGTGCCGGTCGCCGTGAAGCGTAGCCGTACGACCACGGAACTCACAAAGGAGGAGATCGAGGCGATGATGTGCGAGGCGCGCGTGCAGGCCAAGTTCGACCACCGCAACGTCGTCAAGTTCTTTGGCGTCGTCGCCGACAAGCCGCCCGTGATGCTCGTGCTGGAGTTTGCCGCGCACGGATCCATGGATAAATTCCTGCAGAAGAACGGCGGTTCGCTTGATTTTTTTGTTGTTGCCGGAATATATGCGGTACTACTGTCGTTAAGAATGCCAGAATTCAGGCCAGAATGAGAGCTGGATTGCAAGCCATGTCTCAAGATCATCTGCGTGACAATGTTTATATGTACCATCAAGGCATCAATGGCATTATTCGGCCAATTATTTTGGAACGCAGAATGGTATGGCACACCTTTGGCACGCAGAATGGTATGGTAATGGTATTTTCAAACGTAGGTTTGCAAACCATTATATTAGAAACCAAATTGCATGCCGGAATAAAGCCGGATTGCAAACAATATTGCAAGCCAAAAAATGCATCATAAATTGCTGACCGAAAAGAAGTCACAATGTAAGCCAGCGTCGTAATTTGCTGATGAAAAGCCAGATCACTCAATTCTGGCCTGTTCTTCAGTGCTTTCCGGCAGTATAGCTAGGTCGACTCTAGCCAGAACAGCCATTATTTTTTCTTATTCAACAGCCCGTCTGAGTGTTCTCCGTCTGACGACGTTCTGTCTGGAAGCAGCCAGCGGCATGAAGTACCTCCACCGGCAGCAGTGCATCCATCGTGACATCGCTGCAAGGAACTACCTGCTCACGGCTGAGCAGACGGTCAAGATCAGCGACTTCGGACTCACCAAAGAGGGAGGACTGCATAAACTGAACGCACATGAGAAGGTGCGTGTGTCGAGTGTCGTTGCGTCATCGGTGGTGTAGTGGGTCAAAGCGATGAAAGTGCGATGGTTCGAATCCCGCCGCGGAACATTTTCAGTTGGAGTGGTTCATCCATCGCACCTTCGCACCGAACCAAAACGATTGGTGCAGATCTTGACAGCCTGCTAAATTAAAACGAACGTAAATTTCTGAAAACTAATTACTCCGGTTGTTACTGCAGATTTAAAATAACTGCCTGAGATTTGTGATTGTTTTCAAGGTTCCAATAAAGTGGCTCGCCATTGAGACGTTGACTGACCGTGTATACACGTACAAAACGGACGTTTGGTCTTACGGCATCACGCTGTGGGAGATTTTCAGGTAAAAACGACCTGCGAAAAATGTCACTTTTTTGGCGACAAAGTATTAATAAAATGCCGTTAAATAAAATTCTGCACTGAAAACTGTGTAGTTAATGTTGCACAGTTTAATCATCACACACACACGTTACAGCATTGCGTACCACGCGTGTATTTATGCTCATGACTGTGCAAACTTTTGCGTTTCCAGGCCGAGTCCGCTTCATCCGATTTCACAAGAAACGAAAACTGTCCCCTTTATCTTGTAGCGAAGGCCAAGACCCCTACCCGGGCCTGACGACGATCCAGGTGCAACGGAAGCTGATGAGTGAGAAACACTTTCGCATGCAGCCGCCGGCGAGGGCGCCCCCGAAGATCGCCGAACTGATGCTGTTCTGCTGGATGGCGCTGCCGAAGATGCGGCCGAGTTTCACGGAAATCGAACGCATCATTGGACTAGAGGTCAGTCGGTTCAAGTGGTCAGTTGGAAGTCAGTGATAAGCTAATTTTCTCTGAAAGTGCAGTCCGATCAACAAATACAGTTGTATGAACATGTGAACGCCAAGTACCGCCTGACATGGATATACCGTCGCTTCATTAATAATGATCGAGCCTCATTTTGGTTGAAAACTATCCAGTCGACGCAGATTTTATAGCGAAGAACATCTGTAGCGTGAACTTTTGACGTTAGCCAGAGGTTACTTTGGTCCTTACGCAGCCTGTCAATTGAACCGAGCGAACAGTTTCTGAATTCGTTTTGTACGTTTTGCGACTGAATCATCGAAATAGCATTTGTTTTTGCAGGTTGCACATCAAACCAGTGACGTCGGCACCGCGACAGCGAAAGCCGAAAAAGCTGACGCCAAGGGTGCAAGGCAAACAAACTTGACCGCAAGGCAAAGAAAGCGAAATCAGCTGGCAACTCGACGAGCCTTCCGAAAACGGCGCCCACTTGACTGAACCACAAAGTGTAAGCCGATTTTCAATGTATGTATGATTTCTAGTTGCTGCTAAAATACCTATACATGCTTGTCCCCGTTGTTCACAATTATTGATATGCGGATACTTAAATGTTAATATGGTATTATGGATAATTATCACTCTTTTAATGTTTCCTTTGATTGATTTTTCTATAGCCAGTGTCACAATCGCAGTCATATCAAGTCATATCCGACTAAAGCACTGACTGAATGCAACTGTATTTTTTCTGAAAAAGAAATACAAATGCATGTTTAGTCGATGAACTGACTGTGGCTTTTATGGAGTCGGAGTATTTTAGGGACTCGGATCTGTTCACCAGTTCTGAGTTCACCTTGTTAAGCATAAAACCGTTTTAGTGAATCGCTTGCCAGCGTCCACGATCCTTTTCGTTGGACTCATCGTCTTC